>VNKC01003149.1:0-34563 GCA_008042775.1 Drosophila pectinifera
GCTGTCAGCCATCGTTGTGCTCGAAGTGTGCTTGTGCTTAAAGATCCTTAGCCCGTTTCGGACTCTTATCGTTGAGACCAGGACGAAATTCGAAAAATTTCATCGCCCGGCAACCATCTCCTTGTTTTTAGGATCGAGGGTTATCCAAACCGTGTTCCTACAAATTCACGGAGTCCTGATGATAATCCGGTGCCAGCAGGAGTGACGGTTGCTCGCGCAAGGGAGGGAGAATGTTCACGCCAGGAGGGCGCATAGTGTAGGGAGCCAGCACTCTCGCGCTCTTTGTTCACTCCCTCCCAATACCTACATGCCACGGAAGTTTACCACTCCGTGCTTCCTAAGCGGGGCCACATTTATTTAATAAAAAGACGACCATCAACAATAAACATAATTATATTCAGAGAAAAAAATTTATGGCAAACTAAAAGATGTAAGGGAAAGAAAAATTAAAATCAGAATAATGCTTTAGGTTTGGATGAAAGAAAGCATGAGCAAGTAAACTTCTACATGTCCCGTAAGTAAACTTCTAGCTACCCGCCTACCCTAGCTTAAACTTGATGTAGACAAATATTAATAATTAATTAATATTTCAAGATAAGAGGAGGATCAACAGGACATCAAAAAATTGATTGTATTTTTTATATGTATACATTTGGACAAAGAGCAATAAAAACAAATGTTGTACATTTTGTTAAGTATTATATTATTTAAGCTTACAATAAAATGTATTCTTATTTGGAACAGATTAATATAACATAATAAGACAATTACTCATTGACTAAATTTATAGCCAAGGATGCCAGGCAGGGTCCATGCGACATAGATTATCCGTATTTGTTGCAGATTGTATAAGAACAGATATTTTTTTATTTTCAATGCTATCAAAATAGGAAATTTTGTTAAAACGTGTCATTATAATGTCCACCGCTGAATTAACCACTTTAACTGTATGCTCCATTGAATTTCCATCTGGATAACGGTCTCCAACTCCTTCTGATAATTTACATTCTCGAAATCCCTTTTTTTGCAAACCAATTATTTCATCTCTTAAAATTGTTTGTAGTATTGAACATAGCTTATAATTTGGTTGAATGAAACATCGAGCAGTAGCTACAATTGCCGCTGACAAAGGTCCAATAATGCCAATGTTTGTAATAAATTCACCAATGTTTGGAGTTAAACGAAATGGCACAGATCTATGTTGAATGAGCTGACACTTATCATCATTTAAATCGAACTTAAAATACGATATGTTCATAAGTCCGGAGTCTTGGTGAAGGTACATCATATCCGGATTAAGACGAGTTAAATTCAAGGCGTGTTCACATAGATATGCTAATGCCAGCTGGAGGGTGAGCTAAAAATACACAAATTTTAAATTATTTTTATTAAAGATAAAATACAAAATATTTGTATATGTAATATATATATTATTTTTTTGTAACAAATAATAAACTATTTTATGCTTAATTTCCTTAACACAGATTAATATATAACACTATTGGATAGAGTTGCTCTAGCATTAAAAAATTTAAAGATACAACATAAAAAAATCTTGAAAAACAAACAAAAAATCACATCAGTTGTGTTTTCTTGACTAGGCTTTAGGGTTTTCAAAAATAACAAAATCCTGTGTTCAGTTAGGTGTCTGTGCTATTCGGAAACAGTAAGGCTTGGCCCATCGGTAAGGGAAGCAAAAGGCTTATCCAGACGCCAGATTTAATTTTTAATGGAAGATCCACAGTGGATGCAATCCGGGCTGCAACGAACATCAACACGAAAGGAACTAGGTGGAAAGGATTGAAATCGAATCTTGGAAACCGTTAGATAGATATATAATAGGCAGCTACTTCAACAATAGGGTACTGCTCTATGAATCAGGCACCGGATCGGAGTCGCACTCTATCACAGGAGGAGCACTGTAGGGACCGGTGTACTTCAACTGCAGTTGACGGGGCGCTCCATGGCAATAGGTTTTCAAATCGTCTTTCTCCTTCAAATTGAACGTGTAGTAGTTTTGTGTTGTGATTGCTTACTCTAAAATATTTTTCATTCCTCTTTCTGATTCATCCGTTACGCCGCTGCTACAGCTCGACGGTTCAAGCTCACTTTCGTTCTCCCGCTCTCTTTCTCTCTCCGGACGTACCATGAGTCACCCCAGCGCAAAAAACGCCGTTGGCTTGCATCACTTAAGCGAATCCCTACAATTGTTGTGAGTCCTCAACCGCAGACTCCTTCGGCACCGCTCTTGAACCCATTATATTCAACACCAATTATATTGAGATCGGGGGTGATAAAAGATTCGGTATCCGAAAGTGCCATGGGAGAGGTCGTACTGTCTATTACATCCGTAGTGTCCGGTGAGGGGTCAGAATTAGCGACCCAACAGAACCCAATATTGTAATATTGTTAACCACTCAGTATTATAAAAAACCCTAATATCAATTTCACCAACGAAACAGATATTTGTTTCGGTGCTTTCCCCTGCTCAAACATCTGAAGATGTAATCACCTATAATTATATTTAAGGCAAAACAAAAGCAGAAAAAATTAAAATAAAAGTGGAAAAATTCTAATTTTCTTATGGTAGAGATTTCTTCTTTCAAAATAAATGTCGCAATCAAACTCTTTAACATGATATGCTCTGAAAACTTTTGGCCAGAGTTTGTTGTTGTTAAAGATTACAAAGCTAAGCTAAGAAAGAGAAAAAGTCCTGTTGGAATAGCTCTTCCAATGCCTGACCATATCATTGTGCCGTCTACGTCTTACTCTGTTTCAAAAAACTAAATAACTCTCCTTCTTTCCTTTCAGAATGCAAGAGGTTTACGCAGTAAGCTCATTAAATCGCATTCTGATAGTCTTTCATCCCAGGTGATTGTGTTCACCGAAACCTGGATAAAGCCAGAGATCCTTAACTCCGAAGTTTTTCCAGCTATGTACACAATTTACAGACTGGATCGGTCTTCCAGGCAGAGAGTGGCGTTCTCATAGCGGCTGACTCTAGCCTCACGTCTGAATTATTAACTTTCGAGGAATGCAACGACATGTTCCTACATTCCCCCATTGTCGGAGCTTCCTATTTATTGGAACCACCTTCCGCCATCCAATCGGTGTCCAATAGACGGATAGGGACCAATTGGTAGTTCTAGGTGATTTTAACATCCCTGGATGGCATTTTCGACATTTCTCTGTCTCAAAACAACTATGTTCGAAACTTCTTAGATCGGTTGCTTGATCTCAGCTTTGTCTCTGATCTGGCAAGATCAGATTATGGTTAGGGTTGTGCCACTGACGCTACCTGAGGATACATACTATCCTGCTTTCGATGTGATTATCGATATTGGGATTTCTATGCAGAATAAGTGTCATCATGCTAAGAAGGTTCACTGCTTTCGCGGACTTAGGACGGCTGGAAATGTTATATTTGAATTTAAATGGTCCGTCAACCTCAAACAAGTCTCCCTGGTTTAGTAGAGTTGACTCAAAAATATAAAGTCCAACCTATATTCTAAATTTAAACTTTCGGGATCTTCAGCTGTTCTTTCTCGCTTTCTCGGTTTAATTTCACCGTGCTTAACGCGCAGTGTTATTAAAACTATTTGACTCGTTGGTGGGTTCACTTCTCGCAGGACCCAAAACAGTTCTATAATTTCGTCAACACTAAAGGTATTACATATTCACCTATTACATATCAACCATCACTCTCAATTAGAAATACAACAGCAAATAAAGATCAGGCAAAGATCGGCGATCTTTTTACTCAGTTTTTCAAACAACATATTCGTCGACATCCGACTCACATCAGACTTATTCATATACCATGACCAAATCGAACCTAATCTTCAGTCCTAGTTTAAACGTTCTTTTGAATCTTCAACGCGCCGGTTTATTTACCTGGTCCCGATGGAATACCAGGCCGCTTGTGTTTTTGGAACTATCAAAGGACTAGTGGTCGGAGTGTGTAAATGACATTATCAAAGATCCTTCTTCCATTCTTCCAGGAGGCCTGGAAGGCGGTAGCAGAGCTTGCTTAAGGTCATATGTCAGGGCACAGACAAGTCCATCGGAGAGGAAAGACAGGAGACAGGAGACAGACCGCCAAATGAATACAACGAAATTTTTTATTCTGTTTGCGTTTGCTATGGCCTATAAACCTCTTCTATGATGACCCCCTTTTAGGTGAATACATGGGGACTCCACTATTGATTCTGGATTTCCAAAGATAACTCTCTTGTAAGAGAATTCAATGTTGCAATATAAGTTCAAGGAAAAGTTTATATAAATTAAGGCTGTATAGAGAGTTCTTTTTATATGTACGGTAAATAGCAAAAATATATAGTGGAGTATAGTTTTAGTTTTTGTTTGTTTGTTAGCACAAAAAATAACAAGCTTACCATTTTTCGGAAATGCCAAAAGTCCGTAGCTGCCAAAAAGGTTTTTAAAGACCAACGTTTAAGTAGTGTCGTCGGAACCATAGTCCATTGTATTTCCGAAAAAATTTCTCTTAATATTGTATGTGTAGTCTGAGTTCCTCTCGCTTGTACTTCAGAAAGCCGTTCATAATATTTTACAATAGGCATATCGTAATCCACTTGTATTTCATAGCAACATTTTTTGAATATTTTCAGTAATGAGATGCTATTTGGGTTATCTTCTGCTAACCTCATTTGTGGCGATATGGGAACAACGCGCGGTACTGTAATATTCAAAAAACGGCGACTTGTCTCTTTTTGCTTTTCCAAGTAGTAATTTAACATGCGCTTCAATTGCAACACTCGTTCTTCTCGGCGTGCATCTCCCAGACCTGAATCAAGAACAACTAAGTAAGGATAGATTTTTCCATTGGTACCTCTGATATACAATCTTCGCGCAGCAGTATTGTTTTTTTGTACAATTTCAACACGCGGCATAAATCTGGCAATCCTTACATAATAATGCGATGATGAAGGTATTAGTAATTCTCCGGGTAGTTCAACTTCCGCTGTTTTTTGACTAAAGTTAGATAAAAATCTACACTTGTCCTCTATTAGAAATGATGTTGGTAGCTTTTTTACCTTAGTTTCAAGGACTTTTATCCATGTTTTTAATTTTGATATTAAATTGTGCAATTTCATAGCACCTGGCTTTGTAAAATCAAAATCATTGGTAAACTGTTCCTTCATTTTTTGGAATACTGGGTCCTGAAACGTAACTTGTGCACGTCGAGCAAGAGATTCTGAGGCGGCTGAATTAGAAACGGATGATGTTACAGATCCTGGGACGTTTTCAATTCCAATTCCAAATGTTGAACCAAGCTTTTTGACAAAGTGCAATGTGTGTGGAGTAATTGTGGCATGAGCAACGGTATTTCTGTTCTCAAATGCTATAGCATAGCATTTTATCAAGCCTTGTCTCAGTTGTCGAAGAACTTCCTCTGTCCAGCTCTCCCGAAACCAAACCATTTGGTCTACAATTCCTTCCAAAGAACTTAAAATTGTAGGATGCACTTCTCTTTGTAATTGCATCACCTTAGAGCAACGCCACATGGGAGGTGTTGCTTTAATAGGATTAACTGATGGAATATTTCCGTGATTAACCTTTCCACAACTTGGCCCAATAACATCGAAATTCTAAAAGGAAATAGAAAGTACATAAATATTAAAAGTACATATATCTAAATAGAAATAATATTAAAAAAAAATTTAATTTTTATTTGGAAAATAGGTTAATATAAGTTATAACTAGTTATAACTATCAAAATACCACGATCGTTTATTTAAAATAAACCTAATCTATGGATCTCATATAGGATATAATATTTAAAATAAATTTTAGTTACGGAACACAATTCTTCATTATGTATTTTTCTACTATCCTCAAAAAAGTTATACACAGTTTTCACACCCTGTGCCGGTATGCGGGAAGAACCAAAGGTTCCTTAAACCCTATGCCTTGAGGGAGAACTAGATTGCTTACATACCTTTCTGGGAGCCAGGTCGAATTTGTAATCCGCATTAACTGTAGAGGACTTCAGGATCCCTTCTCGCCACGAAAATTGTCCGTTCATCGGATCTTCAACGCGTCAAGCCGGTTTATTCACCGGGTCCCGATGGAATACCAGGCTGTGTGCTTAGGTATTGTGCCGAAGCCTTGTGCAATCCCCTTCTAAAATTGTTTACCTTATCCTTAGATACCTCAAAATTTCCCCCTATTTGGAAGGAATCATTCGTTATTCCTCTCCACAAAAAAAGGTAACAAATTGGATGCTAACAAATACAGAGGAATCTCCAAGTTGTCAGCCATTCGAAAACTTTTCGAACACATAATTACTCCTCATTTACAGCACATTTGTAAATCTGTAATTTCTCCATGCCAACATGGATTTAATAAACATAGATCATTGACAATTAACCTTCTGGAGCTCACCTCTTTCATTATAAAGGGCTTCGCAGACAGATGTTATTCAAAGACTTCTGTAATTCATTTGACTCATTAACCATTCCCTTCATGTTAGAAAACTCGACCTAATGGGTTTTCCTGTTGATCTTCTTAGATGGATCTCGAGTTATCTGATTGACACGACGCAAGAGGTCCTCTATAAAAATAAATTATCTAATGTTCTTCGGGTTACCTCTGGTGTCCCGCAAGGTAGCCATCTTGGTCGTTTGTTGTTTACATTATTTATAAACGACCTGCCCAAAGTCCTGTCTAACTCAAGGGTACTTATGTACGCTGTCGACGTTACACTTTGCGTGCAGATTTACAAACAGATCATAATAATTATCAAACATGGTGCAAGTTATTAAACCTGAACGCCTCTAAGTGCAAGCTGATGACATTCTCACGTGTTACTCCAAAGCTTGCGACTTATACGCTGAACTGCTGCTCTTTGGAAAGAATCACTCTAGTTGACGATTTGGGTGTCCCCCTAGATCCTAAACTTAAGTTCATTGATCATATTTCGTGCATGGTGAATAAATCCACGGGTGTGCTTGGTTTTATTAAACGGTGGTCGAAGGAATTCGATGACTCTTTTTCGTAACATACGAAGAACTTATAAACTTCGTTAGTCCGTCCTATCCTAGAGTACGGATCCTGCGTTTGGAGTCCCCAGTGGGATGTTCATAGCAAACGCATTGAATCAGTTCAAAAGAACTTTATACTTTTCACTCTACGCGGCTTAAACTGGGATGTAAACTTACCCTCCTATTCCAACAGACTCCTCCTGATTAACCTACCTTCTTTAGCAAACCGTAGAACGATGCTAGGCATCACTTTATTACATAACCTAACCCGCGGTGATGTGGAAAGTACTGACTTATTAGGTCAGCTTAATTTCCACGTACTTTGTAGAAACACTAGATCCTATTTCCCTTAAGTTTTGCATCATTGTAGAACTTCTTACGAAATTCATGAACCCATTAGAGTATTATGTGCAAATTATAATGATTTGTACAACATAACATCAAGTGTGGTAGATAGCCTTCCTAAACTAAAAACATTAATCCTAACCCACTTAGTACACATGTAGCATATTTTCCTCGCAATTCTCTTTCTATACTTCCTTTTTTTCGCGCCTACTTAACACCTAAGGGCCACTTGAGTGTACTGACCGCAGTCCATGAACGTAAAAAAAAAAAAAAAAAAGTCGTTGCACGGCACGCTTGCCACTTCAAATTCCAACCTTGATATCGACTCGTTGACTCACTCCGTTTCACCAGATCACATGATCTCCTCCATAACCTTAGTTACCGACGATTCTTATTCGATTCACCATTCGACCCCTTTACCCTTGGCTCCATGGGTCCAAGGTCTGATTTTTCACGGCGTTTCCTATTTGGCCGGTCCCGTATGACAGCGATGCCCTTGGCCACAGGGGCCGAAGTCCCGTTTGACCTACTTTACCGTGGTCCTTCATATTCTATGCCCTGTGTTGTGGGGAATTTTATTTTCTACATTTCTTTGACAACACAAAATAAAGTGCCGCATAAGCTTATGCTCCTTTGATAGTTTTCTACATAGTTTTCTACGAGGGACACCTTCATCTCCGTGACCACCGTTTTCCCTCCCATTAGTTCCAAGGTTGCTTTTAGCTTATCTTCTTTCTCGTTTTCCGAATCTCTGGAATTTTACCCAATGACAATTTTACCTTCTAGCTTCTTTTCTATCCGGCCCCTGGAATATCCTCGCTCGTACCGAAGTTCATTTGACCTTATTGCTTCTCTTCTCTCCCGCCTTTGGAATTTCCCCCGCTCGTAACGACTTTAAATATTCGTGGAGCTCTTTTATGATTTAAATATTTTTTTTCATTGAAATGCATTTTATCGATCGTTCATTAGGTATTTCTCCATGTTGCGAGTTGGTACCATTTAGTAGATCTAGGTAATTTATGCATTCTTGAAGTTTGGTCCACAAATAATTCCTCAAATACTCTTCTAGCTAAAGCAAAACATGATTTGTAACTGTTTTGTTTTACATTTCTCTGACTCAAGTCAGATAAGTTGATAAGAAACTCTTCGAAATTAGGAATCTCATCGTTTCTCTTACATTTTGCCTTGAAAATAAACTGAGATTTAAACAAATAAAGAGCTACATTCGTTTGCAGCTGACTGTGAAATACACATAAATATATGTTATGTTAAAATACACATATATATATTCCAAATTTAGGAAAAATTGGAGTTAAATAACACGGATGACAGAAGGAATGAGACAGATGAGATGTTGAACATGTTAAGCAACATGCTGGTGCTGTCAGCATACAAAAAAAATGATTTTCTGAATAACTCCTATGTTTATCATTCTTTCATTTCACTTAATTTTTTAGAGCATGTCTGTATAATTGTTTTTATTTCATATTCATATCAATATCACAAGTGAAGTAAGTAAGAAGTATGAAGTAAATAACTTTGTGCGGACCTGCTCTAAAAAATTAAGTGAAATCGGATGATAAGCATAGGATTTATTTGTCTACTGACAACACCAACATGTGGCTCATTATGTTCCTAACAACATGTCTTTGTTTGGTGTTTCTCAACATGTTGCTAGCAACATTTTTATTCATTTATCGGCATTTCCTCCTGACTTCCGTTCTTCTGTTTTATTTAAGTTTTTCATAAACTTAACCTTATTTATCCAAAGTGGAAGTGCCATGTCCATGCGTATTTTAATTTCAACCCCAATGCGTTGGGTGACGGGTATCTCACAGTCTCACAGACTCATTTCTACTTGTTATCTATGTTTCTAATGTTTATCTTAGTTTAGAAAATTGCGGTTATCGGATGTTGGTGTACTGCGTGTCGAATTGCTAAATTTCATAATGAATAATCCGTTGAGACTTGTGAACGTCCCGATGATTGTTACTCTGTCGAAGAATTTGTTTAGTAGAATAACTCCAGGCGTCGGCAACAAGGTTTACCTTGCCTAGTATCTGGATGATACTCCTTCGTGATTGATAGAATTGCCTTCTATCTTTTCATTTGATCATTACGGCATTTTGGTTCAGTTGTCTATGTGAGAGATTCGTGGTTCGTAAATATTTTCACTTTGGGCGGGCCATACGGGAAATTTTTAGTTTGTATTGACCAAATTATAGATAGCATTTCTTTTTTGTTTGGAGTGTAACTTTGTTCTGCTTTACTTAAAGATATAGAAATTAACATTATAGGTTAGGGTAAAGCACCAATAACGTAATGCGAAGCATCGGAAGTCAATTGAAATTTATTATTATAATCTGGATATAATAGCATGACCTCCTTGGAGGCTAGAGTCTGTTTAATCTTGCTAAATGCTTCACTTGCTTCTTTGTTTAGATCGATTAGTGTTTAGATTGTGGAATTTTTTTTTTTTTGTGAAAAAACCCCTTTTAAAAGGGGCTTTGCAAGCTTTGCATAATCTTTAATGAAGCGACGGTAGAACCCTGATAGTCCTAAAAAGGAACGAAGATCCAAAATTGCCGAAAACATAAGTGGATTTCATCTTCGAGATCGATATGATAGTTTTATTTATTCAAAAAAATTTCTAAATGAAAAATATAGGAAAAAACTATGTAAACGGAATTAATTAAAAATTTCATACTGATGCCCAGTTTCTACCCAAGATATTTTCCATAAATTTAAGTTGTTTTGATTTGTGGTGTGCCTTTTTTAAGACTTCTCTGACAATGCATTCAGACGATTGCAGTGTCCGACAAAAGTCAATCGTAGCACAGGCTTACTGCAACAAAGAGTAAGTGTGAAGCATAAAGCAAATGAATTGCTCTCTTTTTAAATTATAAGAGGGTTATCGCGGTCCGACAACTTCTGCTTTCTTCCAAAGCTATGCTTAACACCATATCCATCCTGATTGTCCAAAAATTTGCTGATAACAACGTTTTCGACAACGTGTTAAAGCCATCATCGCTGTGGGCTATTATTCTTTAATTTCCCTCGTTGGGTATCAAACGTCCATAAGACATTTTTTATAACAAATATATAAAATTTTTAAGTGTAATTTAAATATATTAGTTGACCCCAGATCGTTCTCTCCAGCCGCAAACATTGAAATATGTCGTATTGCTATGATACACTTGCAGACATGAGCAAAATCGGACTTCTGTGCTATTTAACTGCTATTTGAAAAAGAGACATTTAATCAAATATAAAAATAGCAGATTTTGTGCATAATTCAATACACTTTTATAATTGTAGGCAGGAGGCACTAAAGACGAAACCACACGGCTATTTGCCTTTGTTCTAGTATTATTTATTTATTTATTTACATTTGTATCATGGGTTATCTCTCATGTCATCGTTATTGGAAAATAAATAAATATATTACTTACCGTACATGAAAGTTTTCCAGGAAATCCAGCTTGTTCCGCAGTCTTATGCTTTTCTCGTTGTTCGATTTTTAAAGTTAAATATAATGTCCGAATTGGAAAATATACCGCTTGAGGATAAAGGCGTCCAATCTAAAAAATAAAAAAAAAAATTTTAATAAATGTTAATGTGTAAAAACTCATTTTTCGAGTAATAATAAAAAGCGAAGATTCGCGAGAATCTTCCAATAGGAAATCTATAACGAGTCCCCTGATAGAACGATAACAGGTGTCGCACCGTGGAAGCCAATGACGTTGCTTTCTCTTAAACTAATTTATATTACGCCACTGCGCATTGAGGAGAAATCGTAATATATTTAGGAGTAGTCTTTTAGCAGTCGAAGTGTGTATACTCTTGTATACTGTGACTATGATAAGATGCATTACTGATTTTGTTTAAATTGTTGATATATGAAAACAGACATTGTGCCGATTTTCACAAGATTCTCGTGCGTATACATATGCCCGTAATTTTGTGCGCTAGGCGTCTACTATTTTAACACGCAAAATTTAAAATCAATTAAATTGAAAGCGTCTTTCTCCTTCAAAGTGAACGGACGTGTTTTAGTTTTGCGTTTCGATTTTGTGTAAATCTTTATTAAAAACCACCAGGGTTTCACCTATAACTTCTACATTGTGTTTTTTTAAGTTCCCGTTCACTTCGCGTGTGTACGCAGCTTATTATGTGTATTAATATTTGTATTAATATCACATTTAGTTTTGTGTTGTAATAGCTTGCTCTAACATTTTTTGCATTCCTCTTTCTGATTCATCCGTTACGCCGCTGCTACAGCTCGACGGTTCAAGCTCACTTTCGTTCTCCCGCTCTCTTTCTCTCTCCGGACGTACCATGAGTCATCCAAGCGCATAAATCGCCGTTGGCTTGCATCATTTAAACGAATCCCTACAATTAGCTGTAAGTCCTCAACCGCAGACTTCCTCGGTACCGCCCATGACCCCATTATATTCAACACCTATGATTTTGATATCGTCCATAAAAGAGTCGGTGTCCGAGTATACCGCGGAAGAGGTCGTGCCGACTGTTATAGCCGTAGTGTCCGCTGACGGGCCACAATTAATGACCCCACACAACCCAGTTCCAAAAACTTCTCAGGGTTCCAGGCCCGGACTACCGACCGAAATTGGTAATATTTGATAACCAGCCCGTATTGGCAAAAACCGTAATATCAATTCACCAATTCATCAACGAAACAGATATATGTTTCGGTGCTTTCCCTGCTCAAACATCTGAAGATGTTATAGCCTATATTTATATTTAAGGCAAAACGAAAGCCGAAAAAATTAAAATAAAAGTGGAAAAATTCAAATTTTCTTCTGGTAGAGATTTCTTCTTTCAAAATTAATGTCGCAATCGAACTCTTTAACGCGATATGCTCTGCAAACTTTTGGCCAGAGTTTGTTGTGTTAAAGAGTACGAAGAAAAAGAAAACGTGGCCTTTTGGAAAAACTCTTCCAAGGCCACCCATACCATTGTGACCTCTGACAAATGAATAAAAATGTTGCTAGCAGCATGTTGAATATCATGTTAGTGGTGTCAGCATACAAAGAAACTGTTAACTCTGAATAACTCCCATATTCATTCAAAAGCAAGTCCGATCCAATATATTTATTTCATATACATTTACTTTAAACCGAAAATCACGACTATATCTTAGTTATAGGTTTTTCATGGTTTTCGAAGGCGGAAGTGGGCGAGGGAAATTTCTAAAACAAACTTGATCTGTGTGCCACAGATAAGAATGTGGTCACAAAATTTTCTTGCTCTACCTCTTTTAGTCTGTGAGATTTGTTGTTTCACACGGACCGACAGACGGACATATCTAAATCGACTCGGCTGGTGACGCTGATCGAGAATATATATTCTTTATAGCCTCGACTTTATCAGATGAGATGCCTGAGACGTCTCTTTCTGCCTGTTACATACATTCTAGCTTGATCTCTGCTTTGTCTCTGATCCGGAAAGAGTCAGTTTGGTTAGGGTGGCGCAAGCTGATATCCATATCATCCTACTTTGGATGTAACGATCGTTATTTGGATTGCTTTGGAGAAAAAAGCGAAGAAGGCCCTCTGCTTTCACAGGGCGGACCTCGGACGGTTGAAAAATGTTATATCTAAATCTAATTGGTCCGGTCAAAACATGTGCTCTGACATGGTTGATGCCAATTACAAGTCCATGAATGATCAGGCAATTGTCGATCTTTTTGCTTTGCTTTTGTTTTTTCAAACAACCTATTCGTCAATATCCGACTAAAATCAGATTTATTCATAAACCATGATCGAGCCTAATCTTCAGTCCTAGCTTAAAAGAAAGCTCACTTCTATTGGATCTTCAACGCGTCAAGCCGGTTTATTCGCCGTGATGGAATTCCAGACTGTGTGCTTAGGTATTGTGCCGAGGCCTTGTGCAATCCCACTTTAAAATTGATATTGTTTGTTTATCTCCTTAGGTTGATCTCGAGTTATCTGAATGGGAGGACGCAAAAAGTTCTCTATAAAAATTATTTATCGAATGTTCTCTAGCGTCCCGCAAGGGAGCCATCTTTTAGTAACGACCTTCCCAAAGTTCTGACCAAGAGGACTCATGTACGCTGACGACGTAAAACTTTGCATGCAGTACAAAGACAGCTCTCGCCAAGTCAATTTGGTATAGCTTAGTTTCCTCACATTCTTTTATCTATACATTCTTCTATCACACCTACTTAACACCTAAACCTAACAAGCACATGCTTGGTATCGATGGGCCACTTGAGTGTACTGCATTAACGTCCAGATATAATAAAAAAAAAAAAATAACTGTAGTTATGTATATTGTTATGTATATGGGCATAGATATGTTGAAATAGAACGAAGTTATTATTATTATTTCACTATTATATTTATATAAATATTTTAGAATATATGCAAATATATTGAAAAACAGCGAAATTATAATATTTGTTTATTTACTTTTCAATGCCTTATTGCCAAATGACCTCAAAATGGCTTTGTATTGGTTATTTTAAAGTTATATAAATTGTACTTACTTGGCTTAAAAGATTTAATATTACATCACCGTCAAATTGTTCCAGGCAACACAATAGTTGAGGTACCCAAGGTAGCCAGTAGGAAGGTGGAATGCCTGACACATATTTTTCCAAAGTGGTTATAAGGGTGTTGGATTGATTATCATAAGACATGAACCACAAAACTTTTGCAATATATTTTCTGGTCTTGCTTTCGTTTTGATTTCGGCACGCATGCAAATAACATATTAATGCATTTGCAGCCAATGAAATTTGTTTATCTTTTAAAAACATTTGTTCCATATAATCTCCCCACATCGCCCAAGCTTTTGTGAGACCATCATGAAGCTGGGCAGCAGCACTGAACGATTTTCCGGCTTCATCTGCTCGTCCAATTTGGGCTAACAAGAGCCCTTTTAGTGCATAGAATTCGGCATTCATTTCACCAGTAAAGTATTTTAAGTTCGTAGATTCAATAACTTCCAAGGCTTCATTAATTTCATTTCTTCCGGACGTTGATGGCATTTGAAGATAACACTTCACTTGTTGCCGAATTTTCTAAGTAAAAATATGAAAAGTAAATAAAATAAGAAATGATGAAACTTCGGGATTTGTATACACTACCGCTTACAATTTGACCCAACCGTTTTTAGGACAGCTATGACCCATAGTAGCCCGACTACAGTTAAAAAAAAAAAAAAACAAGAAAGATAGCTAACTTCTAGGAGCTAAAGTTTGTAAGTTATTGCCTTGTAGTTTGAAATTTGACCCAACCGTTACAATGATAGCTAAGGAACCGAATCGACCGATTTCGATTAAATGAAAAGAAACATTTCTGGTGCTGTATACAAGATTGATATATAAATACACAGAGGTCTGACCGATTATCCCAAAGAAATGAATTTTCAAACTTAAAAAATAAATATATCACAAGATATGTTCCTACATGTCGACATTATGCAGACTTTCCTATTTTATTCCCAATAATTTTCGAATAGTTTCAATGACACCTATATGATGTAGTTGTCCGATTTTAATAAAATTAAATCACAGTAAATGCATATCTGTAGAAATACAAAAATGTTATAATTTTTGTTCCATTATTTTCTCCGATTGATATAGTTGACCGATCTGACCCGGAAGGCTTATATACTACGAAAGGCTTATATACTACGCATAGAACGGACAGACGGAGGGAGAGTCGGACAGACGGACGGACGAACAGGCGGAGGGGCAGACGAACGGACAAACGGAGAAAGCTAAAGCGACTCGGTTGATGATGTTGATGCGGATGAAGAATATATATACCGACTCTTTCAGTGAGTTGCACACTTCTGACTAAAATTAAAAAGCCCTGCATGGGTATAAAAAACAAACAAACAAAAAGTCACCCCTAACGGCAATGACTCATTTAGTGCGTTGGAAATATTTGACTTAAATTATAATACCCTGCTCGACTGTTCCTCTTTCCTGAAGTGTTCCATAATATTAAATCACAAATGCGATTTTAGTGTCACGCCCAGTTCCACTGGCCTGATCAACTTTAAGAATTCAAGTTCTATTGGCACCTGTTGCCGGCCACTATTAGAGCGTATAAGATGTTGCGGGGCGTGCACCTGATAGTTTCCAAGTGGGAATTCTGCCTCACGAAGCAATAAAGTGGTTTACAAGATCTTGTTTGTTTTTGCATAATAGTCGCGTTCTGAGTTCAGCGTTCAGCAAGGAACTCAATTAAGCAAATAAAGATCGTGAAAATCAGCCAGAACTTAAAAAATGTCGATCGCAGTAATCAATCAATTCTAAAGAGTTTTGGGACGGTGCCCTCTTTGAGCCAATTGGGCTGGGCACGCCCTGGGCACTGAAAAAGTTTAATCTTGATTTGTTTTTTAGCTTGATGCACATTGCTTTAGGTACCGGATATCTCGAGCACACTCGACTGTAGCTTTCTTGCTTCTTCAAAATTTAACATTTTACTTGTCAAAGAAATTTCATATTCTTTTTACAATGTATTCACTGTATTCGTTTTTTTATTCAGATTTTTACTATTCTGCAGCTATGTAGCTGCACATAAAAGAGAAAATTAAAATTATCGCCGTTAATTGTTTCAAAATCTTAAAAGGGTTAATTAACAAATTTCCTAAATTTCTCAACTATGACACTGGTAAGAAAAATAAAGTGATTCTATCTACTAAAAACACAACTGGATGACTATTGATATTGTTGATTAAAATCCCTGGCGGTTATATATTTTCTATGCCAAGATTTATTTGTGGTGACTCAGATTCCTAATCAAAAACAAATTACTTTTACGATGCACTACTAAACAACCAACGTTACAAAATTTTAAATTTCATGTGCTCATACGATACTTGTCGTTAAGAAAATAGTTTTAGATAGAATTTCAAAGTAGGCAATGGATCGTATTTAGGTTTTATTGATTGATGTACTCATTAGGTATATAATAGAATGAACATTTTACTGTTTGTTTCTTTTTCTTCAAGACACTCATTATCTACCAACAGTGAATTATTTCACTAACATTGATGAAATATATAAAAATGTATAATATCGTATATCGTATAAGAAAGGTACAAATGTAAGTGTTTCTTAAGACAAATTAAAAATTGCGTTAACCAACCTATAACCTAAATTTTTACAGGTAGCACGTAACTTTTAGACATATGTTTGACAAAAAGTTAGCGAAAACTGGAACACGAAAAAACGGAATCGCAAGTTTTTGACCAAAACGAAATCACGAAAACAAAGTGAAATCCGGTGCCCTCTGTATAGCTTTATTAACTTTTTTTATGATTTTCGAGGGTGGATGTGTGTGTGGCCAAACTATGAAACAAGCTTGATCTACGTACAATAGATTTGGTGAGACCAAATTTTGTAGCTCTAGCTCTTATAGTCTCTGAGATTTATTGTTTCACACGGACGGACAGACGCATATATATATATTTTATTTTAGCTACCTTACATCGTCTTCACGTCTGCATTCATTTGTACAGTTTTTTTCGCATTATGTGCGGTACATTTAGTTACTCTAGGAATAGGAATTTTACACGAAGTGTAAAATTTTTACTGTCACTCACTTTAAGTGCGACCAGTACGAAAGTTGAGCATGCTTTTTTGACATATATTTACGAATATAATGTATAGCATTGAATGAAAACAGTATTTTAGAGAACACCACACAACTGTACAGGACTGTGAACTTATAAATAAATGTATTCAAACAGGCCTATATCATAAAATAAAATGTTATCAAAATTTACAACCTATATTATTTTTAAATAATTAAATTTAGCCACCTTAAGCACCCATTTCCAATAAGAAATTTTTAAAAAATTTTGATGTTCTGGAGTAAGACAAAGCCTTATTGGTGATAATACAAATTTGGTTACTAAATTGCTTTCCGTGCATGACTTTTTCTAAAAATACTCTGTACTCTCGAAATATAGTTATATACGCCTGCATAACCTATTCTTTAACTAGAAGTTGTGTTAAACCGATAAAACTTTGAGTTTCTAAAAATAGATCTATAGCGTTACGGGGCGAGATACATATAAAACACAGCATTTTACATGTTTTTTTTTCGTTGTGGATTTCGAAGTCAAAAGTCGCTTTTTGTCTTCACTAGCCACAATTAAGCCTAACACACTTCAAACTAAGAAATATAGATGTTGCAGAAGCTTTTTTTTTAATAACTCTTATGTTTATCATCCCATTTCACTAAAAATTTACAGCATGTCTGCACAAATTTATTTATTCCATATTTATTTACTTTAAACCGATAATCACGACTTAGTTAAATGTTTATCATAGTTTTCGACTGCGAATATGGGTGTGGCCAAATTGTAAAGCAAACTGGATCTATCTACAACAGTTTGCAAAAGCGCTTATAATCTCTGAGATCTGTTGTTTCACAGCACGGCCATGGGTACCGTGGGTATAAAAAGATCTCTTCTTTTCTACAAACGTGGCTATTAAGGAAATATAAATTGTAAAGATATATAAGGAGGCTTTCATCTTTTAAAATTAGCATAAATATATTTAAAAATGTAAGATGTGTTTCAAGGTCATAACATCCAACAATTTAAAAAAAATCGTAGGAAAAACTGCGAAATTATAAATGCAAATAAAATTGCAATTAAGCATTTAAATCCATGTATCTAATTTGATTGAAATAAAAAAAATTATCAGCAAGAGACAAATTAGATTTACTTAATTTATGTATGGATTCATAAGTCTGATATCCTCTCTCTCCAAAAGTTTTCAGTGATTGTATGAACAACGGCAGTTCTCACGCGCAACATGCGTGAGATAACCGGTACCCAAAGCTTAAGCTCAGAAGCAAATTCTTTGGCTCGTCCTGCCGGAATGGCCTTAAGCGCGTCTTCCAAAGAAACATAGATTAAGATTAATTTTGGATCGGCCCAGAATCGTCAGGTCGATGTGTTGTAGGAATACCTCTTAGAAAGGCACAAGTTGTGGGTGATTTTTAAGTTCAGCGAACGACACCGCATGTAGGGTTCAACCAAATTAGAGAATGAGCTTGAAAGAAAAAGTAATTGGTGGTTTAAGGTTTCAATTAATACAAAATAAGGCTGCAATGTACTGGATCTCGAATGGAGTTGTTTAGAGAACGCCTTGTATGTAGTGGGCGGAATATTTTGTAAGTAATCGGTACATTACTTTTTGAATTAAAGTGTAATCCTGCTTGGAAATCACGTAATGTGGGTGTCGTTAATCTGCTATATTTAACTTCCAAAATATAAAAAGGTCCTGGCAGACACCATTCCCATAATTCATCTGTTTGGATCCAACACCCAAGACAATCTTGACATTTTGGTGGGCAGATTCACTGAAGCCTGCATCAGCTTTTAGGACAGTATATCCTAAAATAGATTAAGGGGTATGAAGAAGCCTCCTTGGCAGAACGAGCAGCAGTGAGTCGGATCAACAAAACAAACGAATTCTACACATCAACCACAAACAATCTATAAATAACACAAACTGCAAGGATAATTTACATCACCTTTATATCGGATTCGTACTGAGACGTGACTGTTTGTGACTCGAAACACCAACTCTTCTTGAGAACAGGACCTTTAACCTCTCCTGTATCTCCATTCACGTGTACTGGGTTGTCTTACTCCAAGTTATCGACTTTCGATTCATCTTTCACCCAAAGCATACACTTCGCACTTCGTTTTTACGTTATAAACTTGCATTTTAATTTAATAATGCTCTCGATCACTCTCGTCGTGAACATAAATACTCACTCGCACTCAATCTTCACCATACATAACGTAATCGGTAGAGCGGTAAGTTGCTAAGTCTAGTAAATTAAATCCCTAATTCCGAAATCATAAAAAGTAGACAAATCTCCGATTTCATGGAAATATGTTGATCAACAACGAAGAAACTTTTCCTTCGATTCTATGACAGCTATTCGATATAGTCGTCTGATTCGGACAGTTCCGACTTCTATACTATCCGCAATAGCAGAAAACCTATCTGTAGTAATATAATAAATTAATATTCGGTTAACTTTTAAACTGAGAGACTAGTTCCCGATCAAACAGACAACCGAACAGGCAGACAGACAGACGGACGGGCAGGATCATGGCTAGATCGACTCGTCTGTTGATAATGATCAATAATAATGTGACATATTCTAAACAAAAGTTTTAAATTTTTATACAAATTGCCTAGTAAGTGGAGTGCCACGGAATTCCAAGTAACGGTATTGATTGACATATTTTAGTTTAATACGTTATGATTATACATACCTGAAAACAATCCACTATCGGTACAGATGGAATTGTATATATTCTCGATAATGTTTCCTGACAAACACCGGTCAAATTGTGTTTTCGGGCAATTTTTCCAAAGGAAATTATTGCTTGCGCAGATGCATGAACGCCTAACATTGTACTTCCTTGATCAGATTGTTGCTCCAGGTGTTGTGTTATTATTTGGTAGTGATGTTGTCGCCAAGTAAAGATATCACTCCAATGTGATAAGTCGTCAGAGATAATTGGTAGTCGATTACGCCAGGTTTTTACAATAGCTTTCATGTCATGCAATGAATTGTTGCGAGACTGAGTAAGTCCCTGATGGATTTGACTTGCTTCATGAAGTTCCATAATTTGTTGGGAAGCTTGAAGGTATGGCAAATGAATGTGAGAAACTATATTGGGCAACCGTCGCCATTCACGAATACATAAGCTAGACGCAATCTCTACATATCGTTCAATACTACTTGTTTGCCTTTCATCTTGGTGGAGAATACACAAATAGCCTTTATAAAGGTTTATCTTAAACCCATGATGTTTTAAATAACATTGTTCCGTTTTAGCTAATGCAGTTTTCATTAAATTCCAATCTGGTACTCGCCAAGAACTTTCAAGTATTAGAAACATATTTTTTTCTCGATTAGTTTGAGCATAGTCCAAAAGAATATCCCACTGGTTCAGTTCCTTAGCACAACGCATCCAATGTTTTTCCCAAAGCAATAATTCACTATTAACATATGTATTAACAAGGCCATTATTTAAATCTTGTTTAAATTTTGTCATTGCAATATCATAGGCACCTTGGGCCTCTTCGAAAAATCCCATTTGCTCATATGAAACAGCTACATTTGTTTCAGGATAGTGTGCAAATTTAAGCCAAAGGCCAGCCCATAGATCTTCCTCATGCATAGAAGAATACATTTTTGAAAGTGAGTCAAAAATATTATTAGTTTGCTGAATATCCGATTCCGACAAATTTATGTCTCCGTCATCATTATTATCCTTATTTTTACTGGATTGATTTACTGTCATATCTTCCAAGACAAGTATAGCTCTGTGCCATAGGTTATGAGATTTACCTAAATATGCTAATAAATTAGGAGGAATATAAATAGGTGGTGTGCATTTTGTCAAACTTTCAACGAATGTATTCAGCGTACTTGGAAAGCAATCCTTTTGGTTGACATTTGTCCCAGACGATAAAAATGGTATTAATTCCTTTGTGATGTTATACCTTTGATCCTCAGAAAATATACTCCAAATTCGAGGAAAAATAGATAACCACACACTTTGGGCTAGTTGAGTGTCAATATGACATAACTGAGAAGTAGCGACAAGCATCTGATCGGTCCTTATATTACGATTTGCCTCTAAAAACTCAGCTTGTTTATAAACAAGGTCCAATAATGTGTCACGACGAGTTGGCAATATTTGTTGACAATCATCTTTACGATCCGCAGTAAATTCAAGCTTTAAGTCTATATCGAAAACGTCATCTTTATCATTCACACTTTGAACAATCTCAAAAGATTCTGATTGAGACGATAAAAATGACACAAATGAATTTTCTTTATTTTCGGTAGAGTTAGCTGGAATTACTGATGTTATACTTGGTATTTTAAAAGCTTCATTGGAGCATTGAATTTGAGTCATTGTATTAGCTGTTAAAATAAGCAATTCAATGCATTGTTTTATCCAATAATGAGCACCAATTGTATCCCATGCTTGAGAGCAAATTATGTATAATAATCTATCATGAAGTCTACGGCGCATTGATGCGTCTAGAATCTCAAAAAATTTAGCGCGAATATGAGGATTTTGAAAACGCAAACCATTCAGAAATGCTCCCTCTAGTTTACTTGTCAACTCAGTTTGTTTAAGGACTTCGTCTCTATATATATAATTTATTATTTCCAAAAATTGTACATTAAGTTCGATTTCATCAGCAAATTTCCTATCAACATTTTGCATTAACTTTACCAGCAATGCGGATTTTTCACGAATAGATGGAACTTGAGTCATAATGTTTGGATCTTTTGTTTTAATCCAATCATCCAGCATTTTAATTATACATTTTATAACTTTTATTTCAGAGCTTTTTTCTATTAGACTGACCAATATAGTGCCAATGAAAAGTTTTCTTATTTCCACACTCATTATAGATATTCTATTCTTGATTAATTCCAATGAAAGCACCAAAAGTTCTAACGCTAGTGAATTAGAATCCGGAGGTTGTGAATTTACGTTAGTACCGCTTTGATTATTAATATGATCCTTTGTTAGACGATTTAAAACTCTTATAAATTGGACTAAAATCCGATCAATGTAAATGTGATTATTCGTTGTGCACGCTTTTAAAATCATTAAGGTTCCAAATAGCGACGATGCATTTGGTTGCGGGCTTTTTTCATAAAATGTTAGGTTATCAGTTATCATTTTACTTATAGCACTGTATAATGAATCGAGATCGTCGTGTTTATGCTGTATGTCTGGTGGAAAAATGGCCATAAGTCGTGTAAGAAATATATGCATCAGTCGCACAATCCGAGTATTTTGATGTATAATACATAGAGACAGACCGCGTTGAACTGGTCGTACAATGACTACCAACTGCTCAGGGTTTAAAATTGTTGTTAAAAATGTTAAAAAATCAATTCCAGTACAGATGTTATTTAAGTTGTGATGAGGAGTTTCCACAGTAGCAAGAACTTTATCCAGCCAGTTAAGTTTAATATCAAAGGGTTGAGGCCAAATCTCCGGACGCATTGCCATTTTTAAAAGCATAACACACCTAAAAATAAGGTAAATTATCGTTCTTACTAAGATAAATGTAATCGTAGTGCAACTATTATTTACAAAAATATAGAAATGTATAGAGCCATTGTCAGGTAAGAAAATAAAATATTATTTTTTTCTTAGCTTTGTCTTTATTTATTGGCTGTTATTCTTAGGGATATTAGAAATAAGTGAATAAGATCTTATTATAAAAACACAGCTAACAGTTATTATTGCGGGACTGGAAGGTCGTTGCGTACCAGGCAGCTTCTGACTTCAAGTCCCTTACGAGATGATTTGCAACCTTGTTAACTATTTAGAACTTTTGAGTGGCTGAACATATTTGGCTGAAAATATGTGTGGAGGTAGCTTAAAATCTGAATAATGACATATGATACTTCTTATTGAAAACATTTTTGGAACTCCCCAGAAAGATGGGTGAAATAGCGATTTAATAATTTGTTGTATGAAATAATCATTTTTAAGGGAAACGAATGCACTTCCGATAATAAAAGCAATAATAAACATAATCTAAACACTTACTTCAACGTCAAAAAACTCCGCTAAAGGCTTCATTCTATTCGATTGACCTTCTTCTTATAAGTTTGATGATTCTTCTAAGTCGTTTCGGAAATAAATGGTTTATTTTTGATCACACGGTTTTTTTACTTCTTTGTAGTTGTTACCCTTTGTATCTCTGATATGGATTCGAAGAATTGTTTCTCAACTTCAATTTTCAGCTCGTGGACTTAAAATTTGTTATTGTTTTGGACTACATAAAGGATTTTAGATTTTTCTCTTTTTGAGAACTTGCTTGGGCGACCAGATCTTGGCTTGCGGATAAGGTTGAAGTTTAAGGAGAACATGAATTATGTGAACTGAAGGCTCCGGTGACCAGCTGAGCACTGTTTAGACTGATTCCTAAAAGAAGAGACCCACGGAAGGGCAGAAGACTCTTTTTCTGCTTTTTTTATCTAGGCAGACGGGGTGGAAAAACCTTTTGCAAAGTCATCAACTTCGCAGCTCTCGAAATGCAGACACTGACTAGATCTGGAAAGACCGGATATGATGAAAAAAAATAACAAGGAAAATTAACTTTGAGAAGCCGAAGTTGGAATTACCTTGCATTTTGCAGTTGAACAAAAGGTCCATTTCGGTAAAATGAAAAAACAAGTACAGCTGAGACCTACAACATTTATATATAAACACACCGAACTTTTTTTAGGATCTCATATGAACAGGCCGATTGTTATTTTGGTAGATAATCCTATAAAACCCCGATGAAACATTATTTAAAAATCGTAAAAATAGCTATATCTCAGGTTATATGCGTATGTGTTAAAGTATAAAGAAGTTATGTCAATTCTGATTTACATCATTTACCTATACATTTTAAAATTTACATTTACATTTTTACATTTTCGATTCTATGGCAGCTATATTAAAACCGTAGTTCTGAAAAACGCCATATCTCAGAATAGATGCAAATCTGTTGAAAAACAACAGATACAATTTTTCAAATAATTTCTCGATCGTTGATATAGTCGTCCGATCTGTCTTGACAAATACGGGCGGGCTCCGTTTTTCACTTTTCTTGCGATTTACTTTTCAAAAACGCAAATCGGTACTCCGGTTCTAGCAAAACGCAAAGCTTTTGCGAATTGAAAAGCGTACAAGTTATTTTTTGCAAAATTAAAATTAATTCGGAAAAAAAATTTGCTGTCGGCAACAATAACTTGCGATTTGGTTGCCCAGAATTTATAAAAATAAATAGTACTTATAAAATTAAATGGTGGACATTAATATTATTTAAGGAGCCTAAAATAGGGTTTGAATAAATAAAGCTTTTTAATTTAGTTGTTTAAATATTACATTTACCATTTAAAATTGTATACAAGACATTGAGACAGACCACTGTAATTGAAATTGTTTAAAGAGTGGCAGCCTTTTTGGACCGATAAATAAACCATTGTGTAAAAAAACAGTCCAATCTTTCCTAAGACAGCTATATTATATATTAAATGCAATAAAACAAGGATTATTTGATAAGATTAATTTACTTAGCTCTTAAATTGAAGGACTCCTAGAAACGGACAGACATGAAAGACGATATACAAAACTGCTAAAACTACCTAAATTTTAATAATATAGTTATAGGTTTGGTTTATCTACATTTATCGGTCACTGAAAATAATACAACAAAATTTTAAATACACAAAAAAATTAATTCCAATTTAAAAAAATTGTACTCTGGGTATCAGGGTAATACTATATTTAACTATTTATTAGAAATCGCTGTGATGCCAATTAACTGAAATGCCTGACATTTCTTACAAAAAATTAAATTAAGATCTGCAGTGTTGTGTTTAGTAATGTAGATTTCTCAGTACTACAGGGTATATTCAAAACTCTCAGCATTTATAAAAATAAAAACTTTTATAATTACCTTCGAGATAAACTTTCTCCTGGTGAAATTATTCCAGCTTGTGGATCATTGACCTGGCAGGCCAAACGAACCAAAAAATTAAGTACTGTATCGCAGTACGACTTATCTATAGATCGAAGAACATCATCAGTTTTGATATATGATCCAACACCTGAGAAAACAAAGAAGCAGAAAATATAAAATATTGTAAATAAAATATAATCTCGGCTTATTTGTATACCTGTGGATTCACCTTGAATAATAAATGTCTTTAAAAAATAATCAACATACATATTTTTCAGGATTATTATTAATAAAAAATATTATATTCGTTGTTTTTGATCTTGTGTTTCCCCAGGCGAGTGTAATGGTTGTAATCTCATAGAATGGTGACACCTGCGATGTAAACAGTACGTTTACGAGAGTATGAGCTATGCTTATCTGTAAAACTTTATAATCGCACTCTTTTACTGATCAGTGATCATCAACCCCTAGTTATGTCTGCAATTAGTTACACTAAAATCAAGTTTGAACCGGGGAACTATAAATCCGGATAGAAAAGGCGGGTGTTTTAATATTCTCCCACATGTGGAACTGCACCACAAGGAATTTTTCTGGCTTCTCGCCACACTTTTCGGCTTCTGGCATCGAGGAGTTTTTATATTAAAAAATGTTTATGAATTTGAGATTTCCTTTGAAAATATTTATGCATATTTCTATTGTGCCGCCCTTGCCATCCTCTATTGCAAACGTATTTCTGATTCCCTCGTGTCTGGGAAGTGATCTGCTGCTTCCGGGTAAAGACAAAATAAGAAGTGCGGTTGAACTCAGAAGTTCCGGAAAAACTTCATGCATGCGCCCTGCCCTACCATCGCTCTCAGAAGCCCGGAGCATAAGTCAGCTCTTCAAACCACCAACCGTTACGTTTCTGAAGCAGGGAATGCATCGAAGTTACAGGAGCCTAACCTGAGCAAAGGATTTTCCAGTGAAGCCTTTCAGCGAACTTGATTCCGAGTTGTTTTGCACAGGTCTGAGCAAAAGCTCTGTGCATCTCTGGCCTAGCCTTTGATAGAATGTAATTCCCGAATTGTTTTTTTTTTGTTTTCAAAGCATTATGTTGGTTGAATAAGAATTTACTTGAAATTATATTATTATTTGGAATTCAAAATTGTGTAAACTGGAGAGTGCGCGTAGTTCCTTATTTTTTCTCTACATTCCTATTCTCCGTTGGATTTCTGTGTGTTCTATTATTTTTAAATAATAAAATTTTTTTAATTGGTAAACAAACCTGTGGCTTTTCTAATCCAAAAAAGTTGGAGAAAGTTTAAACAAAAAATCGATAGGAGTTCTTGCACTGATCGCCTGACTTTCTTTGAGATGTTAATGCCTAATCTCATGTAAATTATTTATTTGTTATTATTTATTTATTTTATTTCTTTCCATGCCGATATTTGCATATACTTTATTTATCATTTGCTAGTGCAAAGAGCTATTTCTATATGTTCCATATTATTATAACCATAACCAAACTTAGGGAATAAACGCTTTGCAATAGCCTCAAAGCAAAAATTAAAAAGAACAAAAAATAAACCTTTCAAAAATTAGTACTTGAAATAAGTAAATAAAAACCTGAACTCCTAATAACAACTTGCATACGGTCAAGGTGACGGAGTACATCACCAATTCTATGACGTGCAATATATGTCAAAGAAAAAATTTGCTAAAACTCGCCCCCATGAGTTTCCCCCTCACACTCCAGCACCCTACTCACGAACTCAGTACGCGAAGTGCTCAGTCGATTAAAGTAAGATATATTAATTCTTAAGCAGCAAATTCCCGCAATTAATCTCTAAGAAAAGTATGCGCTTGCTGTGCCCAACCCCAGCTCTTTACTCAACAACTCAATCTACCAAAATGATCCCACGACAAACATCTCAATCACAAACGAAACCAGCGTAAGAAAACTCTCAGCGTAAGCTCAAAGCAGCCACCTCCATATGCTCATTCCTCCACATCCATATGCTGATTCTTACGAGCACATAATAACTATTCGCCCTCTTAGAGTAGAAGTTAACAACCTCTTAAACAATAACAATATTCCACATTCTCAAATAGCATTAACTTAATTCTCTGCACTGTCACTCGGCTCTCTAAATGTAGTATTTATCATAAACATTTACATTGCGCCGTGTCAAGGCGTTTTCAGGCTACGATGTTTCTCTCGCTCTAAATCAGGAAATAGGGGTAGTAATCGGTAAATTTTTATGATAATCGGGAAAAAAAACATCATATTCATTTGACCGCAATCGGACGACTAGGTTTTATAGAGTTTGTGTTAAATTGGAAAATGGGCGCGCAAACTTCGGCTTCCCGAAGTTAGCTACCTTTCATGTTGCAGTGTTTTATTCCCTAAATTAAAAATCCAATACTATTCACATGCTTATCATCCAATTAATCTCCAACTCGCAGAAAATGTTGCACCAAATTCAATACTATAAATGTTAGTGAAAACATGATGGTCGCAAACGACATGGATGAATTGACTTACCTAATTATACTAATCAAGAATATATAATCTTTATGAGGTCAGGAAAGCTTTAATAACTTTGTAACCTAATTGCACTAGCTATAAAATACCTTTTAGATATATGAAAAGAAACAGATAGAATTTGTGATTTCAGTTTAGAACTGTCGTATCAGAAATAGGATTAGGGCTGTATTTAAACTCGTTGGAAATATTTGACTTAATATAGATTTATTTTCATACGATGAATTTTTTATACTTTCCTGGCACTGTAGAGTTTTGTGTGTTTTCAGATGACTTTTTTCGCTGTTCAACTAAATCGGGTCCTGGACGTTTAGTTGAGGGTTCCCGCAATACTTCATCTTCAGATCCATCAACTTTGGTTTCTCGGTCATCTTGCTTAATGCGGTGCAACTCCCATTTAATAATAACTTCTGCTAAGTCGACAGCTAGTTTTTTATGTTCAATAGATGCAGTTGGAGGAAATCCTAGGCGTTGCATATAATTAATTAAATGTTGTACAAGTTGATGTCTAACAGGAAAATATACCTATAACATAAATTATTCAATTAATGTTTGGCTCCTATAATAAAAGAGTACTTACTTTATAATGACGAATTATAAGTTGTAAAATATGAAATAACTGCTGCATGGCGTGCCCTTCTTCAACGATAATTTTTTTTGTCCAGTGTGTCAACATAGTGTTGCCGTCTTCCATTCGTAATGGCATAGCTGGTGTGAGCACATCAAGCGCTTGTTTAACTATAGACCTGGCTTCCAAAGCATGTCCTTTTAGCAGAGAATGAAATACTTGCAGGACTATTTTCTTATGAATTGCCAATCTAGCTATTATATGGGCAAGCAATAAATGACCATGGTATCTGGCAGTGGGGTCCACCGAATTCTTACTTAGTAAACAAGGCCAAGCAAAAGTCATAAGACGCCTTAGCTTATTACCTTGTCGCTTATTATTAGCATCTCCATCGTGTATGTGCTGAGATGCGCGTTCTACCAATAGACATGCTAGTTGTAACAAAGCAATTCTCACGGCATCATCATATTGTTTATCGGGATCAAAAACTTTATTTATAAAAACGGATACAATATTTTTTTCATCTTCCTGATATGGTGTTGGGGGAGCGCCGATAAGTTTATTTCCTTCGCCTTTATCAAAACTTACAGTGAAACACGGAATTATAACAGCTGTTATTATTTTGGCTTTTAACTCTTCAGAGATTGTATCGTTATTAAAATGTTCAACAAAGTAAAAAAACGCGTTTCGTTTCCAAGTAACGGTAAAGCTTTGAGAAACTGTGCTTTGTAAAAAATCTCGTAAGAAGTAGACGTCAGGAATAAATCGAAAACATAGAGCTCTCAATAATTGAAAGAGTAAATCAATATCATTTGTATTATTTGAAAAATACAGTAGAAGTATTTTTCCAATTAAATGCCACAAATCACAAGCTACATTTTCATCGCATGTCAAAGACAAATTACTCTGCCAGCAACTTTTAAGGGTATCTACAATGTCTGGCCGTGTCGGAATCCACTGGTCATCAGATTCCATTAATGTGAAAATTATTAGAACGGCTTGATGCTGTGCTTCGTACATATGGGGTTGATTAAGTTCGGTGTTACAGTTTATGTAAGTCAATAATTTAATGTATTTACTTTTTTGTATAACTTTTCGAAACGATGCTCCACATTTGTGCTTTAAAATATATATAAAAAATCGATTCCATTGAGCATCTATCATGATTGATTCCATCAAAAATAAATCCACAGTTTCAGCTGGAAATCGTTGAAGAAACTTAAGAAGTGCTTCCCGATACGGGCTAGATGCCTCAATCAATAAGTTTTTTTCAGTTTTCAAAACAAGATGGCACAACTTTTCAATATATTTTACTGATGCTGAGATATGATAAAACATTTCAATTAGAGTGACAATCTTCTGTTCATATTCTCCACCTTTTGATGACGCAAAGAAATTTATATTCGAATTTGTACACTTATAGTCTCCAACAAATATTTCAATTATTTTTGAACAATGCTGCAATATTTGCTCACTTAATTTCTCATTGAACATTTGTGGAAATAACTGGGTAAAATAGGATAATCGTTTAATTGCCGGAATCGATAAATTTCTGTGGTCGCCCAATTTTAACAGTAGTGGACGCATAGCAGATTGCACCTAAAAAGATTAAACAAAGTATATGTATGTATATGTGCAAAGTGGTAATTAATTAGCGAAACCAAATAATAAATAAAATATTATAATAAATAACAAAATTTAAGAGTTTAGATCAGTGGTAAGTTTTGTGTGGGTACGATATATGTCCGTATGCCCATCTGCCTAGATCAGTGGTCAGTTTTGTGTGGCTACGATATATGGTCCGCATGCCTATCTGCCCGCCTGTCTGTCTGTTTATCTGTCCGTCCAGGGGAGTGCCTTAGGTCCCATTCTTTTAATTTTTTACGAGGACAAGGAAAAGAATAGCATAATTATAATAATATAGTTTCGTGCATAAATTATTCCCCTGATCTCAATATATATAAATCTGGCAATATAGGTATAATTAGTGAGCTTTTCTAAAATTACTTTAATATAGTTGGAAATGAATTTTTCTAAATGCTTCTTTTTTTACTTAAGTAATGTTCTTACCCTATTAATACTCATTTTCTTACTTCAAGAAATGAAAAAAAAGTCTAAGTTTCATGGATTACAAGCCTTGGTGGAATACCTTAATGTCTTCTTGAGCACACACGGAAGTAGTCCTAGACTGTATGTCAGGATATGAGGGAGTGTGTTTGAGGAGTTCAATCCTACTTAGCGAACTGGAGAACGATAACGAGGAAGTCTGACCATCAGATGTTGATGGAACTGGAGAATTGAAAGATATCGTTATCGAGCGTTAAATATTGTTTAATTATTCGTATGATGTGTATTCATTTTCATTTTCTGCAATATTACGAATTAATTAATTAAACTTTTGAAGTGCCATTTTGTGACTTTGCTCGGCATCGATACATATTTGGGAATTTCTCTACATATCCTATGGAATATGGAAATCATTTAAGGTGTTACAGATAAAAATCTTAAAGTTCGCGTAGATAATAATGAGTCGGCGGTGGCTTCTTGTAGATTAACTAACTAATCTTAACACAAGAGCAACAGCAACAACGCTGCTTGCTGGATCACACTTCCACTTAAAAATAAGAGGTCTTTTGGCGCGACCAAAGCTTTTTGAGGTTTCCTCGGAAATGTATCTTCGCACATTTGCCCTTCACACTTTTCTTCTTTTCAATTTCAATATTTGACAACGCCAAAAGTTCTTGAAAAAGAAGTCGATCACCTCACAAACATTTTTAATAGGAAGAGAGTAAATAACCTTCAAGAAGAGCGGTAGTGCTGAGCGACATACACATGCACGAGATATCATAACTATATTAAGAATTAAATGGAAGAACAACTCGTTTGCCATCTGCATGAGTTCGAGTCCAGGCGGCACAAATACTGGGTATGCCTGCTTAGCTCGAATCGAATTGGTATCTCACCTTCTAAGGTACTCGCTTAATTGTCAGCCGCCAAGCTTTTAGCTTTAGGAATACCAATATAATGATATATTCAGATAGCTAAGCGGCTATCAAATGTCTTTCACTAGTGAAAACCACTAGCACTTATTGCAATAAAGAAATAAGTAAAGATATTTGAAGCATAACAGTTATTTCCCGAATTTTCCCTTATTGTAGAGTCTAGAGCAGTCTTGGAAACGCAATAGATTGTAATGTTAAAATCAATTTTTGTGTGAGTAAGAAAACGTATTTTTTTTTATAAGAGACTAGATATTAGAAAAAAAAAAAGGCAAACATTTTTTGTAACATTGCATAAAATTGTACTACGATTATAAAAAAAAAGTCATTGAACTCTCTGTGTCTACTAAATTTAGTCACAAAATTACATTCTGCAAAAGTGTGCAAAATACCGTTGCAATAGCCACACGAGTTTTTATACTGTGCGTGTGTCGACAAAGAACGGGCAAAGATATTTGTTAACTCGCAAGTCAGGGCTGTGGGCTGTGTTCTTAAGATGTCATACAATTTTGGTCGGCTGTAACAATTTTCGGTAATTATAAACCTTTTTGTATTTATATAAGAAAGAATATCAAAAAATTAGTCATCAGCACCCATCCATGTTGGTGTAAATAATTAAATAAAACAATAATGCTAAAAAATATGTAGTGAAAATATTCAAGTTATTTATCACTCGAACTTACCTTATCTTTTTCAAGTGTAACTCCAGTAATAAAATGTTTCATGCATAGATAGGCAGTTTCTTGAAGTTCTGATTTTTCATTTTCCATAACTTTGAAAAGAATATTTATGATTTTTTCTTTATATCCGATATCGCTAATATAGTGGCAAGCTGCTAGGGCTTTCAATGCACTGGTTCTGAGTGGTATAAGATTCGTTACGTTCTTATAACAGTCCAACTTGGCCAATGTCGAATCTTCCGCTTCACTTAACGTAAGTAGCTCGTGAAAAAATAGTTTGTGGTAAGTATTTGTCAAATCTGAAAAGTCATAAGGGCTTATATTATTTTTATTTAAAATATTTTACGCTTTATGGTTTATGCTTTACGCTTTATGTTTTATGCTTTACGCTTCACGCTTTATGCTTTATGCTTTATGCTTTATGCTTTATGCTTTATGCTTTATGCTTTATGCTTTATGCTTTATGCTTTATTCTTTATGCTTTATGCTTATGTTTTATGTTTTATGTTTTATATTTTACGTTATATGTTCTATATTTTATATTCTATATTTTATACTTATTATTAATATATATTTTTATATCAGAGGCAAACATTTCAGATCACTGATATTTTTAGAAATAGCAACATATATCATAACTTACCAATTGTAAATAATCGTGGCTCTAATGTTGTACAGAACGTGTTTCCATCCATTAAACCGATTTGTGCATTTGCTGGTTGGTGCCGAAGTAAATGTTTTTTTGGAGGTATTATGTCAGCAAGAACATCCTTATGTGGATCCATAACTTCCGAAACTGTTTTTGATTGAATAGTTCCAATGTGTTTCAATAATGCCATTGATTCTTCCCTTACAATTGCGTTGGGGCTTGTTATATGTCTCACAAGTTCATGAATAACTTCATATGTAGCCTTGGCTTGTAAGTCCTTAAGATCATCGCTTTTGTAACTTTCAGATATGGGACTTAAGCAAATTTCCAACATGGTCTTCATATAGTTCTTGGTGATTTCTATGGCACCATTGGAAACATCTCCTTCTAGATCCATTAACACAAACATAAACGCTTTTAAGAAATTAAAAAGATTTTGAAACAGAGCACGTAGAGACATATGCTTGCACAAAAACTGAATAGCTTGGCATCCGCCGACTTTTGAATACCAAGGTCGATCATAACATAATGATATCATTTTTTCTGCCAAATACTGGATTATCGGTAATCTACACGCCCTTTCTTTATTACCCATAATATTTGTAGCAGTGTCAAGAATAATACCCATGCACGCTATACCAGGTTTGCATAATTCCTTTTCTTCATGACCCATGCATGAGGCCAGAGCATCAATTAGTACCATTGGGTCTATTCCAGTCGACGCTTGATGTCGTTTCTGGGGAAATGGTCCCGCCTGTTGTGCAATAGCTACCATCGAATAATGCCTCACAACAGCAGCCATAACTGGGCATACAGAATCTCGCAAGTCTTTTGTAGCCGACGCTACTAACATTCCTACTAAGGCTGTCTGATGAGTTCCTCGTACACATGCATCATCTATTTTATGTTGAAATATAGACCAACTCATTATGTTACTTTCAACAAAATCGACATGAGTAAACAGTTTAAGTAGTGTGTGCTTCTCATCATCCAAACAAATAAAAGCAGCTAAAAAACATCGAATTACTTCCCAACTTTGTCGTCTGTAAAATTGATCAGTTGTGTTTGAGCCTAATGCTCTAAAAGCAGCTTCAATAGCCTCGTCGACAGGAAAATCAACTGCAGATTCGTATTCTTGAAAATATGTTATAATTGAAATAGTTGGCTTTTCATTTTTATTATAGCATAAAGTTTGTGGTTCCACCATCATTTTTCTATTTCCGCCTCCAAATTTTCCAAGGACGCGAAAAGCTACCAAAGCGGCGTTATCCTGATTTCTCAACGTTTTCCAAAGAGCTTGCATCAAAGCTGCTCTCACTGGTTGTATGTGATCATATAAAAAGTCTGGCTGTAAATTGTCAACGCAAAGTTCCAATGTTCGAAGACCCTAAAAAGATAAAAGTATTTATTAAATATTCATATGTTACTAAGTAGAACTCGTAAGAAGTCTACACTCAAGTGTATTCGACTGTCAGATATGCGGTTCAGCTTGATATGATATGACATGATATTTTTAATATATTTATCAGAGTCGGATTCCCGGGAATTACAAGATTTTCGTGTATTCCATTAGAGCTCCAATAAAAGGAATTTTTTTAACAGATTTTTTGATATCTACAGGATGCTCAGGGTAGCCAGGGATTCGTCCAAATAATAAGAGTTTCCTGCCGTAGTCGAGTATTTTATGTTATATAAATTATTCAAACTGTTTGTGAAAGATTGAGACGGGTGACGCTCATAACTCTGCGAATCTTGGTCGGATGAGGTACGTCCTTCTTAGTGGAGAATACGTATGCCTGAAAGACTTCTAGTTATGCGAGGGCTTTGTATACTCGAAACTCTGCTAGATATGATACTGTTCTACAGTCTTGATAATCTGCTTGGTATGCGAGTGGTGACCCGAAAATCAGCCTAGTTGCGACCCGAAAGTCAGGTAGGCCCACCTTATCCAATCGCTGCCGATCACTAACTGACTTCACGCTGTCAGTGGTCTGCTTTATATAGGGTCCCAACGTGGCTTAGTTGCCCGACCCTGGTTACTAATTTGTCTTTCGCTCAGTGTGACCGCTCAGTGTGCTTTGTTCTGTGCTTGTTAGCTTTGAGAATTAAACTAAGAGACAAATCCGTGTGCCAGTGGCACGTCCTGCCCTAATGGCCTTAAGCGCGCACCTTCCAAAGACTTCGAAACGATTACTCTGATCGACTTTAAAAATAAAAGTTCTAAAAGCAGAGTTCAATTAAAAAACATAGATTAA